>BLKR01003032.1:0-25268 GCA_011170035.1 Teleogryllus occipitalis | reverse complement strand
ATACAGATAATGCTGCATGACTTTCAGTTTGACCTCCAGCAAAAGTGAATCTGCGATTTGCAATAGATGGAAATGAAAACCTTCACATTGATAGAAGTCTGCATTCTACATTCAATCACAGAAAAAGGATGATAAAAATTTTTTTTTGTAAAAAACTTCCAAAACTTGGATACATGCTGCTATCTCATACTTCATCAGGAAAACTGAGGAATGGGGATGAAAGTTCACAACTCAATCACACAAACTTTAACCAATGCGAATTTCGAGGATATGCTGTGAAAGAACGAATTAAGAAAGGGCATGATAAAAGAACTGTTACAGAAAGACCACAAACAAGTGAGGGACAGGAAGAAAATCTGGTGACACAGAAGAAAACTATGCAAATTTCAAGGGTATTTTGTAAAAGAATGTAACAGAACTGATAAAGAAAGGCCACAAACAAAAGTGGGAATTTTGTTGCTATTCATCATGTAATTAAATTCGTTAATAGGGAGGGTACATACCGTATTGACCTAAATATAAGACTACTAGCATACTACTAGGCTACTACCGTATTTACCTAAATATAGACCTAAATTCTTCTTTACGGTCGAAAGGTCATCTTATATTCGCAGATTAAGTTTGGTTGGTGAGAAACGCTGTCAGTGTCTGCCAAACGAACTGCTGACAAAACAATATGCAGTAAAGGCCTGCGGCATAAGCCCCGCTCTGCTATCCTCTCCAATAACGTGCCATGGAACATCAAGTTACTGCAGTATTGCACGATGTTAGTGCGCACCTGATGCACAGTGCACAGTGCACAGTGCACACCTGGGTAGTCCTGCTTTAGATACAGGCACCTGTTGAATAGGCCTACGTATTTCCCGAAAGTTTTCGTAGTGTCCATTGCAGATGTGCCATTCCAACTCAGACCAATATTGTTTGAAGCGAAATCAGTCGAATGACATTGTAAGTTTAAAAACATCAGAAAAATGAGCAGAAGTTGTGGTCGCAATTCTGTGGAGGTATGGGGATCTAAGAGTTTGCAACTGACAATTGGATAATTCCTGCTGGGATGAAATCTCAACTTCAAGTAATGGATGTTGTTGAATACAAACCATTCAAGGATCATCTTCAACAACTTTATAATGACTGGCTTCTAGGAAACCATACCCTCACTCTTGGAGGGAAATTACGGCAGCCCTCAGAATACGAACTGGGGGAATGGATAGCTACTGCTTGGAATAGGATCTCCAGTGAATCTATTGTGAAGGGTTTCAAAAAGTGCTCCTTATCCAATGTACTTGATGGCTCAAAAGAAGACCTACTGAGGGAGGACCAGGAAGTTAAAAACAATACAAGAGAAGATAAAAGTAGTGATGGTGATGGTGATGATGCTGATTCTGATGATGAAAAAAAAACAATTGAACAGATAAAACTTAGGTTTTTCATTTAAAATATGTTTCTAGTCAGTAATACTACCTGTGTTCTTATTGTAATTTTGATTAGTTACAATTAGTTCAAAATTTTAAAAAATTATCAGGAGACTTTTTCAAAATTGGGGGTCATCTTATATTCTTGGTCGACTTACATTCGGGTAAATACGGTACCATATTCACCTGAATACAAGACCAGGTTTGTTTCCTCAATATCTTATTCAAAACATATCGGGTAGTCTTATATTGCAGATGTATCTGTCCTTCCCAACTAAGAAATGCCAATGCTAACATAACAATAAATTGTATATGATAATTATCACATTTATAAAATAACACGAATACCTAATTATATTCACAGACATATTTTTGGTATCCACCGTAAATTTGCCAGGAAAGCTATTCAAGGATTATCAAGTCAAGGATCATATCTTGTAAGATGTTGATACACAATCTTTCATGCAGTAAGTCAAATCAAGAAATGTGTATCTCCCAGAGAATACATCCTACTTACCAAGCCCATACGTGCGAGAACATGCATATTCATGAAGCCAATTCAAACATGCATTGAAATTCTTTTTCACTTCCTCATGGTAGGTATTCATGTTCTCCAGTGCTTTATCGGCCTGGGCTCTCCACTTCTCTTCTCCATAGTCAAGATACCACTGATTGCACAATGCTACAACACATTCATCACCAGATCTACAAAGATAAAAGATCTTTAATACAAAAGTTAAACAATGTCTTTTATGTTCCCTCAAAATACAGGTCATCAGTGAAGAAACAATACAGAGTAACTTACATCTTTGACACCGCTGGGCATCATTGGCACACCTGACATTATAAGTATCAATTGATAGCATGGTAAATGTAGATTACAATTATTGTGAGATACATTACATTTCTGACAATATCAATTGGAAACTGCTATGGCCATTAGCATCAGGAATCGAAAAATAAAAAAACTGCCAAAAGGTTAATTAAGCGGTATTGTTTCTTCATCGATGATGTGCTATTTCAACACAAAATAAACAGATGTATACACTAGTCTGGTGTTTTAGAGAAGTTGTTTGGGATATTAATAATTATATTAGAAGAATTTTATGACATGACTGTAACAAGATGAAATTCTTCATCACAATATAACCAAATACATTCTTTCTCAGATTTTTATGTGATATCACACTTCACACACCTTATTTATATTTCATGTTATTCTTTACAAACATTTTTTATTTGTGATGAAATTACTCATTTACAATAGATTTTTTTTATATTTACATATTTTACCTTTTACTACATACAATAAAACCCCTCTTTTACACTTTTCATGGGACCCCAGAAAAAACTGTTCAAATTGCGTGATGTGTAAACAAAGGGAAATATTTTTTTTCTTCAAAACCATGTGTATAGCAGAATGTAGATACATACAATCAACAAGGATTATAATATACTTTAATATGCAGTATTAGATACATAATAAACAACATTACAAGGCCAAAGACAAATCTGACCGAAATGTAAGATTTCAGAAATTGATTTTGAATTGATTTTCAATGTCGCATTGACACTATCACAAATCCCCGCAATCTACAGCTGCTAGCATTAAATTTCACATAAAATGTTAACCAACAAAGCCCATTAAGTGATTTGTATGCGCAAGCATTGACGCAGCTGGCATCACCAGTGTTAGGTGATGCACATCAGTGGAACGCTCATGTGACACGGACCTTATATTCTTCTACCAATACACATTGGTAATTTTTTCAACCTTTTTAAATACCTCTGTAATCTCATGAAATGAAAATTTGTATAGGCCTAGCTGTTCAATAATGATTTCCACTGTATATAAATCGTCTAGTCTTCATTTAACATTTCATAACTCTTTATAATATCGCACCATTTCAAGTCTTGCTCTACTTTTCTCACCATTTTTAAAACGGCAAATTAGTGGGACAGTGCAGTGACAGTGTCTGTTGCGCGCTTCGCAAAGTGCTTTCCTGACAGTGTTGTGGCAAGCAAACTGGTGTAAATTGCAGGAAAATGGAAATTGTACTATCGTAAAAGCAGGGTATTTTTAACATTAAGAATGTATACAAAAACTGATGGGACCATCAAGAAATGTACAAATGTCTGTCAAGAAAAGCCAGGAAAATCTAAATTGCAGGAACATAAAAGTGGGGTTTTACTGTATTTCTTGGTCATTTCGATACACTTTAATGTATTTGTAAAATGGAACAGAACATTTCGGTCATGTTTGCCAATATTTTCTTCTGTGACCATCACACCTTCACTGTGAATTGTCAGATTTACCCCACTCACCTTCTTGGAAAACACATTCACAATCAAAAATGTGCAGATGATTGTGAAGCAGAAGTAATCCCAACTATATGATTGCTCATGTTTTATAGAGCCCATGCAAAACTCAATTGAAATATAACAAATATTTTTTAGAGATCATTCATTTTCTTATCGTGTTTCCGACACCTCAACTAGAAACACCTCTCAGGAACGCAAAATTGGGAATTTTTCATGAAATCACATCCATTCGAATTTAAAAGGAATACTATTTGGATGTGATGTGATGAATATGTGATAATTGTTTTCAGTAAATTGAGTTTGATTAAAAAAAAACAACATTAAAGGTCTGTGTGTGTGTGGGGGGGGGGTATGTTCCTTTTACCCCACCTCCCAAAGTTTCATCACTGGCTACACATTCAGATTGTCTACAGATGCAACTCAAACATTGTATATAATATATACAAATCTTACATTTTGAATTAACCTCATATTATGAGGTGCATATTTTGTTTTTGCTATTACAGAAAATGTACAGTATACTAGTTTCCATTGAGAAAATGGTAAACAAATACAAAGAATTACAATAAATCCGTAATAAGCAAGTTAAATACTATGAACAAGATTTTTATCTCTTGCTACCTCTTACACGTCTAATAATCAATATCTAAATACATACCTTGAAATAATCTGCTTCTCTGGCTCATAATAAATAACAGCTCCTCCATTTTTAATCAAATCTTTCTGAAGAGATTTCTTTACATCTTGTATTTTCTTTCCTTTATATTCACCAACAAGCATTACCTGTTTTACAAATATTCATTAAGAAAAAATTTAGAACAGTAAAGACAAATTACAATAAAAAATATATTATGAACAAAATTCTACACTTGGTTAAAAAATTAGAATTTTAAAATAACTTTACAACATATGGAGCTAATTCTTTGGCAAGATTTACTTGTGTTCCCTGTCTTACCATAATTCTTTTATATCTTTTTTTTATATTATTTTTTATGTTGGGTCTTAATACTTAAGACCCAACATAAAAATTATATAATACTTAATAGTTATGTAAAATCATGACAAACGGAATTCTAGAAGAAGTAATAATATAAATTAGACAAAAATTCAAACTTTTAAACATCATTCACTTTTAATGTTACTATTCAAGCAGGGGATTTACCTTTTAATACAAAAATGTACGTTCATCTTTAAAAATATATTTTACCTGAATATAAGACGAGTTTTTCCCCAAAAAAAATCTTGTTTAAAAAAGGTGGGATCATCATACATTCGCCGATTAAGCCCAGCCTATTTAAAATTTATTATTTTACATTGCCTTTACATGTCACGTAACTCTTAAAAGGTGATGTAACAATAAGCTGCGATGATAAAAATTTCACACTTATAATATTCAACGGATATTACTTGTGATGTATTCTCTTGACCTCTTGCACCTTGACCACCTTGCATCTACTTTGAATTTGGCAGACAATTCAAACCAATGTTCTTGAATGGGCCAATAAAGAGAGAATCTTAAACGAAAGCTTTGCAATTAAGAGAAATGTGATGTGAAAACGAATAATGCTGCTGAGATTTTGTTACAAAATGCGCTGATCAACGAGGCCACGCCAACTCTCGCTTAGACACTTGGTGAGTGCAAATCTTCATTTTGTAAGAGATGGAAATGAAAAAATATTTAGATCGATAGATGTATGCATTCTACATCTAACCACAGGGCTATCATAAACATTTCTTCTTAAACTTCCCAAACTTGGACCTATCTCTCATGTTATCAGCAAAATGGAGGAACGGAGATGTACAAGTTCACATTTCATAACTCGATCACATGAAAATTATACAATGCAAATTTCAAGTTCACGCTGTTAAATAATTAGAAAGAAATGCTAATGAATCAAAGACCCCAAACAAAAGCATGACAGGAAGAAAATCTAGTACCATAAAAGAGAAGGAACTTAGCAGGTTTCAAATGAAAGATGTATGCTAACTCAACAAGCAAAACTTAAAGTGTCCTGCAAAGTCAGAGGCCGCCGCCTTATGGGAGTACCAAAAAGAAAGAAGAATAAGTGTGAAAATGATGAGGGTAGCGACAAAACTTATTATTATGATGATTTTTAGAAAACTGAAGAAAATAGCTATAGCTCAGGCAGCAAGTATTATCGATCTCTTCAACAAGACAACTTTCTAGTCAATTAGACAATTTGAATTTAATTTTCACTAAGTTTAAAGAATAAGTTAAAAATTCTAGGAACTCTCAGGAGGCCTCAACAAAACTAGGGAATCATCTTATAATCAAGTAAATACAGTATACTAGTTTCCATTGAGAAAATGGTAAACAAATACAAAGAATTACAATAAATCCGTAATAAGCAAGTTAAATACTATGAACAAGATTTTTATCTCTTGCTACCTCTTACACGTCTAATAAATTAGAATGTATCAGATTAATGGTATTTACATCAAGTAATGTAATATACATAAAGACTCGGCACACTCACCCCGTCATAAAAACCTTTCAGGTACACAAGATCTTTTGCTTCTTGTAGCTTCTCCCGATCATTTTGACTTTGAATTTTCAACTTTTCATACACTGTAACTGCACTCAAATTGCCGAATTCCGGAATATCCAAAATGGGTACCTTAAAAAAATATATAATTAGGAGTTTTAATTACAATTAAATTAATATTAATTCTACAATAACAAATTTTAAATATTAGTCTCAGTATCTACCAATTTTTACTGTACAAAAACTAACACCAGAAAGGTCAGTAAATAAAACTTATTTTACACACGTTTCAAACCCCAAGGATACAAAATAATTTTAGCTCATGCATAAATAAAATGTAGTTATTGTGACATAATTGATGTAAAATATCAATATGTATGACATCAAATGAAAGCAAGAAAATCCAAGAGGAAAATTGGTTAAAAATTAAAATAATAATAAAAAATTAATTTGAGAGAAAGCATTAAAACAGAAAGGAGAACCAATTTCACATTTAGCAAAGATTTTTCACAGATTGCAGAGAATTGTCATCTACATTGCCTCTATCAGCCCTTTTAGCTATTTATTCTTATATAATTTCCTTTAACCTTTCTACTTCTAAGTTATTCATTTAATTATCACAGTTCTGTAACTTACAGGTTCAAAAGGAAGAACCATTTCATCCGTTACGCCATATTTTTCTCGGAATTGAGGTTTCTTCTTCAGATCAACTAATGCTGCATAATCATCTGGAGAATCTGAAGGAACACTTGTCACAACTCCTGTGCCTTTATCTTCTTTAATAGTCAACATAGGAAGTGTATAAATTGTATCATACTTTGTTAGAGGAGCCTTCAGGGCTGCTCCCATTATAGCCTAGAAAAGTGGAGGGCATCTTACAGAACAGTATTCAATTTTGCAATACTTACAATATCTCGTGCACCACATACCTGCCCTTCAAATTCCAAGAGTATTTCTAATTTTCCATTCTCTTTGGTAAAGTCCTGGTAAGCCATATTTCTAGCAGCCCTTCTAGTACATACAAAAACATCACCATTTTTCAGAGAGAAAGCTATGTATTTCATGTCCGGCCGCACCCAACAATTTGTTTGACCGTACATTGTTTCTGGACGAAGTGTGGCCGCAACTAAGAAAATGTTTTTTCCTTTAAGCTTACTGCAAAGAAAGCAAAATCCAGTAAACAAAACCTTTTTACACAGGACAAACAAAAAAGCATTAATGAGAACCATACAAGTACAGAGTTCGAGCTTTTTTCATTCTAAGAAACATACATGTGTACACAATTATCACTAGGGATCCGATTTATGTGCACTAATAATATCTGAAATATTTATGCAAATATGCAGTAAAAATTTGGAGATTTGCAGTAAATATGTTAAATGCATGTATTTTTGCTACTGAATTAAACTAATACAGGTTATTTTTTCTAATGTTGAGAACAGAGAAACCTCATTGATGGAGAGATACTAGAAACGCCATTCAGAATTGATTTGTTTGTGAGACGATGATGATTTGGACTTTTATGTATCAACAGCACAATGATGCTGATTTAGACTCTAATATTCAAATTGAAAAAGCAACCTTTGATGTAGACACACCAAAAGTACTATGCTCACACTTTTTCTTGATACCCGAGCCCCCTAGTCCTCTCTCAGCCCGGCACAGCACGGCCCGGTAGAAAACACCAGCTCCACTCGGAACGTCACGGCTCAGTTTGCAGTGCTGCCTACCTTCTTCGTTACTTGTCATTGCTATCTAGCCCAAGACACACTATTACCGCAGTCTAATAATTGTGCTATTACGCTCAGTTTTCCGCCGTTGAAGTTGACAGCACTGCACTGCTGTGACGTAGACAGAAACCTCCTCTCCCCGCACCCCCCGCTGTGGAGTATCAAGAAAAAGTGCGCGACTAGTAGTTATTGGTTGATGAGATGTGAAATATGTAATATTTTTTTAGGTACATCTAAAAATAAATCGGTTTTAAAGATTTCCATGACAAATAATTTATCAAATACCATTCCATTTATTAAAATAGTCGTTTATTTTCTCAATTAATCAAAAAAGTTTATTTTCTCAATTAATCAAAAAAGTTTATTTTCTCAATTAATGCCTCAACCTCATGATCATGATAGTGCCCTTCTCCCAAGCCCAAAACAAATTTTTTGCTATTTTTCTGTTTACTTTTACGACATACTATGTCATATTATGATCACAAAGAATCAATTAGAAATAACTTTGAAAAGAGAAAATATTCAAATCTTTAAGGTTTAGGACCACAAATCAGTTTTAATATATTAATTATATACCTTAGAGCAGTTGGAAATGGTTCCAGTAATTTCATTTTAATCAATGTGTACTCTTGTGGACCAACTCCTTCTCCTGTACTTCGATCATGATCCATACAAGGTTGCTGATCGAAAGGAGAATAAATTGTATACCTTTTACCATACATAATTTTGTTTCTAGATTTTAAAGTTAAGAACTGCCACCTCACAAACTGGTCAAAAAACGGATTTGCATCTGTTGTGATGAACGTTCGTCGCCAATCAACCTGAAATACATTTTGAAAGTAAATTCACAATACAATACAAACAAACAACAACAACCAAAAATCAACAACAAAAAATAACAGACAAAAAACAACACACACACACACACACTCACCTTCCAACACTCATTAATTAGAAACACTTCAAATGAAACAATAATAAATGAGAATTTGGCAAACATGAGAAATTAATTATTGTGTTAATAACTTAAAAGAATCAAACTTTTTCTGCAGAAAAAATATATTTTCCATGTCTATGAACCCTGCCGCCTATCTCCAATGTACTTATGACTGATATGATCTTATTTCCTTAGACACTGTCACTAGTCTTTCATCTTCATAGGACAGGAGATAAGATGTTAACAAACATTATAAAACCTATTGTTCTTACATGTAAACCAATACTTCTCAAATCCTTAACAGCCAATGGAGGAAAATGATCCAGCCAATAAGATTCATCAGCAAATTTTTTGATTTCTTCATCACTGAGGCCCAAACTCTGCATGATCTGCCATTGGTACTTTCCACCTCCCCCTTTCGCTACCGCTTTACTCTGAAAGGAAGTTTAAGCAGCACCTTAACACAAAACATTCAACTTACATCGTCCACATCACAAATTACTACAAAATAGCTTATACGTGTAGGTTAGCAGTTAATACTTTGGAATTTTTTAATTTATGAATGTCATTATTATTAACATTACAGATCCAAAATTTTGTCTCTTTTTCATGTCTATACATAAATAGAAAATCATAGTTTCAGTGAAAAAAATATTGTTCATATCCACATTTTTAATTGATATTTAACTACAGGAAAGATAGTAAAGACACTGAGAAAAGAAATAGTTTTTGAAGCTTTTTACTACTTCCCTTATAATGCCAAATGTAAACAGTTTTTAACTTCCTTTTTGAATAGGAACTGACCAGGAAAATTTCAACTACAAGATTTATTCTGATAAAGTTTATTGCCTTTATGTTTGCAGAACTTACGTTTATTTTTTGTTTTGCAATATTCTATGATTACAACATTAAGTCCATTAACACTTGTTAGCTGTGACAGTGTCATCCAATTGGGAGCTTGACTGTCACTTTAGTGACTTGACTGTACTGGTGTTTAAGTTCCCGAATGGATGACAGTGTCATAGCTAACCAAGTGTCAACAGACTTAATGTTCTAATCAAAGTATAGCTATGCATTTCACAAGAATTATTACAATTGACTTACCTTCTTGCCTTTACTTTTGTCTTTGATAACTTCATCTGCCTTGCTCTGGGTCTGGGTTGGAATTTCCACTAGCTCAGACAATGGAAATTTAGGGGGGCACCCAAATTCAGCAATTTCTCTTTTTAGTTTGTCAGCACATGCTTTAATAGGCATTCCCGTACAATGGAACCCAAATGGGAAAAGGACCTTCTTTCCTTTCATTCGTTGATACCTTGCTGCAAACTATAAAAAAGTTTCAGTCAGTTGCAGTAAAAAATCAGACTTCCACAATTTTGAAGAGAAGTTTGCATGTTTTCACAAATATTAATATTAATCATTATTAACAATTATATTATTACAATTTACAGTGATAAACAGAATAAAATGTAGGTTGCATTGACACACAAATTATGTTTACCTAGAAGCTCACATTTAAACTACACAATTTCTATGAATGGTGAAAATTAATACTAGCCTGAATGAATTTACATCACACACACTAGTGTTCACTACAAAACTTCACAATACCACATTCTTTGAGGACTGACTGTAAATATATACCTCGCATTTTGATAATGAAAACATATGACCTAGGTGGAGTTTTCCATTCATGTAAGGGAAAGGAAAAGTGACAAAAAATTTGTTTTCATTCTTTGCATCTTTTGGAGCATTTTCTTCATGCACTTTCGATTTCTCCCACTTTCCTTGGACATCCTCTTCTATTTTCTGAAGATATTCAACCTTAAAGGTTCCTTTTCTATCAAGGGAACCAGCCTAAAACATCACAATTGTAAACACCGATAAACATTAAAATAAACACAAAAACAAAATAGTTTCATTAAATATATACTATTCAAAATATTTAACCAAAAGAATTAAAACATAATAACTCACCATTTTCAACATTCACTGACAGAAAAATGCATATAATTCGCACGTTTCCAGAGGATCTCGTACTATTTAGGTTAGCTATGCTGAATGAAGTATTCAGTTCACGAGAATACAAACAGTTTCACGTGCACTACTTTACTTTCATCATGCATTCATTTCAGATCTCACCCACATGCACATATGCTGCACATGTCCACGCCGTCCACGCTAATCCAATTCACCACGTTTCAATTCGCACCTATACGCACTTCACGCCGTACCGCTAGAGCCGCCACTATCGCCAAAAATAACATTTCTTTATTATCGGAATATAAGTGGTTCGATGCGGACTGAAATGTCTTGTGGTTTTTCACCTCCTATAGGAAGAATCTGGCGAACAATCATTGAACGAGTCTCCACTTCTGACTGACGAATGGGAAACCGCGCGAATATATAAAATACTATTTAATTTAACTGATGTATAATGCATTAGCTTTGTTGAGGGAAAAAGCGGCGAATTTTCAGCAGGAAAACGCTTATTATCGGGCCCTGGAAACGGAAAAATGGATAAATCTAGGTGCTAAATTTAGGGGAAATGGAGAGGTGGATTTTTTTTCTTTCTAAACAAATATATTCATTTCTTTTGTAAATAAACACTTTGTATGTTTCTGGAGTGTTTCTATGCTTCTGCAATGCAAATTTTCGCCTAGAAAGATTTTTTGCAAACTAACTTTTGAGTCCTTATTGTGGCTCGGCCATTCAGAAAATCCAAATAATTTATTAGACAAAATATTTTTAAAATTGTCTTAAGAGCTTATTTCCGCCGTTTCCTCCCCGGACATCCTGCAACTGCCCGAGGCTTTGATGTTCGTTGGTCAGCTTGCCCGGTTATTCAGTAGTCTGGCGGTGGCACTGATGAAAAGAATGCTATGGTCCGCTCGTGGCACATAGCGAAGTCGCTAGCCTTTCACCACTGAGGTCCGTGTTCGATTTCTGTCGAATCTCATGTGAAATTTGTTCCAACAAAACGAGTTTGGCTGCTTCACAAGGGCTAGTCGAACCCCTGTGAAGTGTCCTAAACCCTACCCCTAACCTTATTCCTTCCCAGTTCAGGCCGCTGTGTAGTGACGTAGGAGCGCGTAGCAGGAGGAGCGTACGCGGAGATGCTACCTGGCGGTCCTCTTGACAACTGCGACGTGACGTGACATGACATATTAGTAATGGGGTATTACTCCCCAATAGTGCACACAAATGAAAGATTACTCCCCAGTGGAAAGCGCTCAACGCTCCTTAAGGGGCTTAGAGACGCGTTGCGTCAAGTTGTAGACGCAACAAATTTAAAAAAATCCTCAATTACTTTGGTTTTGTTCTAAACTTAAACCTACGGAGTTCCCAGGGGATGGAGGAGAACGTAGGGGCCACGTTAAATTATAAAGATAAAAGATTATTAAATTATAAAGATAGAAATAATTTCATTTAAAAATGAATTTAATGATCATAATCAAAAAGAAGAAATTGAAATGAAATTGCTGAATTTTTACAAAATTAAGAAAACGAAAGAAAGAAGGAGAAAGTACATGCTATTACAAAGTTGACACACTCTCAGTCCGTCTTACAATAAATTTTATAGTTCGTTGCATCCATGTGAAGGCATTTCGCAATTGCAGGTCCCCGAAAGATTTGTGATATGCCCCTGGCGGCAGGGAGAGGCGGCGGAATTCCCGCTCTCAGGCCTTCCATTGACTGATTGTTAGTGATTCCGGGCGCGTCAACTAACGAGGTCGTTAGTCCCGTAAGTGTAGTGCGTGTTTTATCATGGGGGAAGGTGGCTTTAAGTCATGTTACGTCACGTCGCAATCAATTGCCAAGAGGACCGCCAGGTAGCATCTACGCGTACGCGCCTCTTGCTACGCGCTCCTGCGTCACTACCCAGCGGCCAGAATTGGGAAGGAATAAGGACAGGGGCAGGGTTTAGGACACTTCACGGGGGTTGGACGCAGCCAAACTCGTTTTGTTGGAACAAATTTCACATGAGGTTCGACGGGAATCGAACTCGGACCTCAGTGGTGAAAAGCTGGTGACTTCGCTATGTGCGAGCACTCTCCAGGCAGGGAGTGAGGCTTGCCGAGCCCTAGTGCCGGTTAGGGAGTTAAAGCGCCAGGCGTAAGGAGCCATCCTTAAACTCTATTGATCACGTGCCTAACGACTTTATACGTCCATAAAGAACAACGTCCAGAAGAGTTTTAGCAATTGCGACATTGCGTTATGCGTTACAACAAAAGAAACATTTCGAGCGTTGAACAAAGAACATAATATAGCAGAGAGTCTAGGCTAGCGGTTAGATTTTTAAACCACGATACGAGACAAGAGTATAATAAAAGTACATTGTGTTCGAAGTTTTAGATTTTCTGGCCCTTGGTGATGAGTATGCACTCTGGAATTTTGAATTGACTGTTCTTCAGAACGTAGGAAATGTTTTCCAACGGCGTTCATTATGAGAGTAAGACATAACATATCCAGAAGATATGATTTCAACTTCTTTTTCGCGAATTTCTTTCCTATCACTTCTTCAACATTTCCTGTTAATTCTTGCCAGCGTTGTGGAGTTATTAAGGAATAATTGTAACTGCCTCATATACGAGAATCGGTTTGTTAGAGATAGAAAAATCCCCAACGTTTCCTGTTTTTAGGCAGCCATTTTACCGCTTGTAAGGTGACCATAGAGACTTCTATAAGCATGCACTATTTATGAAGGTATAAGGTCGTACTTTTAGGAATGTTCCAGTATCTGTTGCAATGGGTTGATGAGAAAACTCACTCCTCTGGTTGAGAAGACCAGAATATGACTTAGGGTTGTGTATGTGTTCTACACGTACCCCTTAACTCATGGCCGCAAGGCCGGGATACCGCTAGTAGACCTTGGCCTGTTAGCTGCTCAGAGGCTGCTGTGCCAGTACAGACAGACTCATGTTGATAGCGTCAACGTGGATGCAATGAGGAGGCGGTGCTAAGCTTCTGGTTATCTGGTTCGCCCGGTATCCAAATCAGTTGGGCCGCTATCCGCCAACCTTTGGAGTAGGATTGGGTGCGGGACTTGCAGAAATCCAACGAGGAACTCGAATATCCCGTCAGGGTGCTCTACATTCCGGCGATACTCACGTCGATAGCGCCATGTTGAATGCAGTGTGGAGATGGTTGGGGGCCCCGTCCCCCTGTCCGTCTTCATTTTTCTTCTTTCTTCTCCTCGGTTTCCCAATTAATATTAATGTAACAGAGACTCTTCTTCAGCTTAAGATATGGACTGTCTCATCCCGAATCCAATATTCGCAAAGAGAGAGATTTATGCTGTTTGTTAATAGGCCTGGATTATTATTAACTATAATAATAAATGATACAAAATTCATTTAGCTCATACACAAATAGTGAGTTATTTTTATATATTTTTTCATCTCTTGCTACCTTAGGGTTCCGGAGATTAACTAGCCCAGAATATATGCCTAAAGGCGGATCCACAAATTCGGCTTCGCCGAACAGCGAACCCCGTGCAGTTGATATGTTCGGCGACGCTTCCTTTGATGCACTGGTGTAAGAAATGTGCGTTGATGGGCCCAAAACGTGGTAGATAGGGAGAGCACCGAATGTTCGTCGCTCGGGAATAGCAAACAACTTATCCAGACTACTTGGGATCTGTCGCTCATTACTGAGTGTGGAGCCACCTTAATGAATGTTGTTAATATGGTGCAACACAAAGGGTGAAAAACACGTCAAGCGGGTTGCGTCAAGCAGGGATTTAAAATGCTACGCTAAATTTATTATACAGATTTTTAATATTAATGATAAAGAAATAAGGAATACAAGAATAATTGTCAACTTATTAAGATACACGAATATACAATGTTAAGTACTTTTGAGAGAGATACCTACATTTTCGTAAAATTTCCACTTCTTTGTTAGAGCAAGAACTACAAACAACCTTTGTTCCATTTCTGAACGGTGGATGTATGTTTTCTCCCTTTTTCAACCCTGGAACTTCACTTACGTTTTTATGAAAAGTTTTGAAAAATGAAAGTGCGGATTTAATGAAATTTAATTTCCATTTGTTAAAAATGTATTTCCCGATAGTTTTTCCTTTCATTTAGAAGCATTTAATGAACTATTTGAAAATTTCATTCACCTGCTTACAAAAAATGGGTGGCAAATATAATTGTCAGGTGTAGAAATACTTCCTTATGAATTGTTTGACAACTATTGAGACAAGGTATTAGTGCACAACAGAATAAACAAAGATTAACATTCATTGCAATTTATTAACATAACATTTATACAATATTCATGGTGTTGTCTACAAAAAAATGAAGGCCATCAGATGTTTCATAAACTTTTTAACAAATTTATAGGAATTATACAAATTCTACAAAGAATATTGTGTTATTTATTTTACTAAAACCATATTTTGTATAATATATATTTCTGAGACATTTACAAGTTATGACTCTCTTTTGATAATATATAGGAAAATAAATTCAACATCTTGTAAAAATTGCACATACCTCTCATAGTTAGCAAGTTTATCACGAATGTGGTGGTCAATACACTGCACTTTGAGTCTGCAGGCAAGAGTCTGTACAGTGGCAGTCTCAAGACTCTTGCTGATTTTCATTTGCCAGTATTCACAACTTCATCATTATAAGTATGATGCAATAGCAAATGTTTGATTCACAACGTCATGAACTCGAGATACCGAAGGTTTAGTTACACATAAAAAGTACAAAAAGTTTGAAAAGGACTTTTTGATAGGCATGGAAAGAGAATATGAGGAAAATGTATCACTCAATGTACTGGCCAGCACATTGGAAGCCCACTACAGTCCATTAAGGTAATTAATTAAATTAACTGTTTTGCTGGATGCATCTTTGGTCATATTATGAATCTATTGAAGATAAGTTTAACAATAAATGAGTTAAAATATTTAAATCATTGGTTATTGCTATTTGCAATATTGCAATTGCTGGTGAGCGTGAATGGTAGGCTGTATATCAACTTGGAGTTGCTTAAAATTTAATCCACTTCAAAAATATGACAAACAAGTAAAATTTGTAACATTCACTGAGTGCATTTTAACCCTACATATGCCACATCATTTTGATACTCACTTATCCACACATCAGTAGGTGAATTTTTCCTCTTTTATAAAAACCATTATGAGCAGTATGAGATTTACAGTAACTTTCTCTCAAACCTTCATCACATTATTTGCTTCAATCTTAGATATTATTAAATAATTTTATATAACGTAGAGTTGAATACCATGTTATAGATAATTAGCAATATTACTGTATGTTTCAAGGTCTCAGGAATACGACTGATGAAAAATATGATAAGATGCCTTTAAGTTGAAACAATGCGCATTACATCATTTACACATTTCCGACATATAAAGGAATGTTTCAGGGGCCACTTTTTAAACTACGCTTTTTTAAATTCAATATAGTCAATAATAGTACCTAATGAAAAATCTACAATTCTATACTCAAATTTTAGCTGTGGTTAAATCTAATGGCTGATGATGTCAGACAAGTATATAATTTAAGATATGTGATGAATGGACATTCTTGATTCTTATTTTGATGGAAATGTCCATTATCTATAAATACATCATTTTTTAAAATTATGTTAAAAATATTTCTGATAGATGGTCAGTATTTTGTTACAACAACATGCATCAAAAGTAAGCATTAGATTGAAATAGCAACTACGATTCAATTCTTTCCACCAATTTCTATTTTCTTTTTAACTTTAAAATTTTGGTATTTGAACAGTGATTGATACAAAATTTCTTGTTTGTCATTAATGATATTTCATGTGAATAGATTTTGTAATACTTATCCATTATTGGATAAGTATTAACAAATTCTCAAAACAGATATTCATAAAAACTTGATGGTTTACTGACTAGTGTTACCCTGAGAGGAATCTGGGTGGTCCAACAAGGGCTGTGATAATACAGGAGTGATACCTACCACAAGAAAGGTCCTGCTATCCAATGTTTGTTGCAAGGTGGAGTTTTGTAAAACATATGAAAGAATGGAAGGATTACCAATAAACTGTAAGTGGTTAGCTCTTGTTAAATACATACAACTGATTGAAAATCTGTAGTCAGAGGAATGCGCAGTGCAAAGCAGAAGGGGACTAACCCACACTTACAGGGATCCTGTGACTAAATCTTAAAGGATTTTAAGCTTAGGCAAATAAAAAAAAACATTATATATTTTTATTGTCTTATAATTATATCCTAGAAATTAAACTTACTTTTATAAATATTTGCTTCTAGCGTAGAATATGTTTTATTTTTATTACAAAATATTTCAAATATAAAAAGTAATTTATGTTACTAAAGGTTTTCAAGGTCTTCAGCAAGAAGGATCACAGACCCTCTTAGTCCCCCCTGCGCACAAATCAAAGTCTCTTGTTTTTACCAAGTGTAGTGTATTTTACCTTGGGAAATAAAATGGCAAATGAAAATAAAAATGTATTAAAAGAAATAAATTAATCTGAAACCTTTAAATACTAATAAATGATAAAATAGCATGTTTCTGTTAAAAAAAGAAATATTCCACTAGAATGAATCTTTCACGAACAATAAATTGTGTTAACAAAATCTATCTGTTAGTGGTACAAATTCTGAAAATGACATTCGTTATGAGCAATTATTAAAATAGGAATTATGTCATATAATGATATAGAATTGACCTGACACGAAAATAGCAGTGAAAACTGGAAAATTAGTATGTTCAAGTTAATTAATGAAATGAAAGGAAATTAATACCTTTTCATTCCTAAAAAATGAAATTAATCAGAACAAATAGATTGAAAAGTTTTTCAAATTGTAGAACAAATGAAAATTAGATTAAGAATTTTTGGGATATCTCCTTATTAAATTTTAAAGAAAAGAATTGGAATTCTCTCCACAGTGAGGCATTCTTTAAGCAGATGGTGAATGTAACACAAGAACATTTCTGAAATACGACAGTAACAGTTCATTATTACACACTGAAACAGTACCAACATTAACACTTAGCTTTTACATTTAACATTTTTTGGAGAAAAGAAGATAGTTTCAAAAGGATATCTACATCAAAACACTGGATGGCAACATTGCAACAATTGAACTCTAGAGCCCATAGATCACTATAAAAATATTTAAATTAAAAATTTTGGGAGGTGTTTTAAACTAAACTAACTGTACTATTCTGGCTAGACACAAAAAATTAATGTTAAACATTTTATACTTTAACTAATTCTTCATTCGTGAGATTAGCTGTATATTTTAGGTGAATGTTATAATAAAAACATCTCTAAAATAAAGTGAAAAAAGTAGCTCAAACTACATAAAGACAAATCGAAAGAATCTCAGAAAGCAAATAGAACAATCTAATTTCATAGCAGTAATGAGCCACATGTTATTAAGTTTGGAAATAATTTTTGATAGCATACTGACAACAACTGCTACACAAGTAATTAAAAATGAACATTACAAGATTTTTCAAAAAGATAATTGAATTTTTTGCACAATATAGGACCTACAACAGAACTAAGTTTTAAACAGCATTAAATGACTGCTTTGAAGAAAAGTAGGTTCTGATGATTTACAACTGTTATCTTTTATGAGTTGACTGAGATGAATGTAAGTTAAAATTTGAATTGGGGATGGAATTTTACATCAATCAGGACACTTGTGAAGCACTGAAGATATGAATACAAAGGGCATTATTTGATTTGTAATGTGTATAACAGCAGTTTTCAATCCCTTAGAGTTCTTACTTTAATAGAAGACTACAAGGCCCAAAACACCATTAAATCACAGTTCAAAAAACTTGATTGTGAAAATACATTCACATGTGAGCCCTTTCAAAATGAGCAGGAGCAATAAATTCACTAGAATTGAAGGGTGGGGAGATGGATGCAGCTCTTCAGAGTTGCAAGGAATACACACCTTACCTATTCATGAATCAATTTGAAATATGGTGTGCATTATTCATCTTTAATTTGTGTTATTGTTTTATTATTTAATATGTGAAATCTCTGGTTGCAGAGTATACTATGCATGTTGTGGTCAGGTGGAAGGTGCCCACTTCAAATATTCAAAACTAAAATTTTTCAATTCCTCATTATAGTCAACATTTTTTGCAGTTAATAAACTCATTGATTACCTTTCAGGATTTTTTCCTTTAAGGTTTATTCTTTTCAGTAAGTGATACAAAATGAATGATCCTGTGTTCCTAATAGAGGGTTATTTATAAAAACCAAGCATTATCAAAATTGATTGGGTACATGTGTTGTAAGTTAGAGAAAATATTTTAGGAGCAAAAATGCATTCCTGCAAACTTTGCCTGTCGCTAGAATCTGCTACACTTTGGCAACTACTCAACGAACCTACTAAACAGACAGTAGATATTTTCATCTATTGTCCTTCAATGAGAAACATGATTATTAATGTTCCTCAATATCAAAAAAGTGTGGAAGAGTTCCCTACCCAGATATAATTTATCTTATATTTTTAATTGGTCCATCATTGATTCTGTATTGCATATCAGAGGTTTTTTTTCTATAGAATAGGCTATTTCCTGACCAAAGAAAGGAAACTGAAATAGTCTAGGGATTGAAAGCTTTTTCAATTGCTAGAGGTATGGTTCTTAAAATATTGTGTGTTAATAGCATGTGTTAATAGCATGATAACAATACTAGGATGAATAAAAAAGAAAGGAAGAACACAAAAATTTATAAGACCCTGCAATTAGATAAGCTTAATTTTATCACTTACAAACTTAATTGTAGTATAGAAAATCTTTTGAAATATTTTTGGTATCGTACAATGATTTTTCAATATCAATAACTTTATATCAAAGTTAGATGAAACATTTGCTTTTGCAAAGTTGTTTGAAACAGTTTTTGAGGGCCAATGTTGTCAGTAGTTGCACATAGAGGAAGTAATTTTACTTTTTTGTCAGACTTATACATTGCATTAATCTGCACCACAACATGCAGACTCTATATGATTTTGTAAGAACACATACTTGGTCATTGATACTAAATAACACTATTTACAGAAACACTAGTAGAATCTACAAGAGCTTCCATCTTAATGTCTACATCTTAAGAAAATAGCACAACATTAAAAATTGTATATAGATTCTCAACAATTCTGTACAAATGACAGGTGTGCAGCAAGCTAGAAGCGCCAGCTGACAGGAAGGAAGCCAATCAGGAGTACAATTGACAGATTGGCGTAGCATCTTCTAAGTTTGGTTCTTGCTGATAGTGGCACAGCGAAGACAATCACATGGAGTTAGAAGGAATCGGAGGAAAAACCTTCGGTATCAACATCTACAAAAGAAACCCAATAAAAACACAACTGGGACGAAAACGTCCCCTACCTAGTCGCTTCCAACATTTCACAGTCCAACGGAAGAATACTGGGTTGTATACACTCAGAGATTCGTGTCAACTTTAACAGAAAGCGACTTTACGTTTTCATTAGCATGTATATATCCCTAGCAGAACAGCAAACATGAACATTTTGGAGACAGACACTGAGGGAAATACAGTTAAGGTGCAGGAGCACGAGGTGGAACTGGGCAGACCGCTCCACTTCGCTATTTTGCACTTCGCTCGGAACCAGGTCGCTAGAGGGTTACGCTGCACTCCATCCAGGGTATTTTTATAACGATTTCGGCTAATTCTGAACGTCATACTACACTCTTAGGTAACTTTCAGCGCATGGCCACCTCACAGATTCCGTTCGCACAGTTCAATTACCTTCTATGACACTGACATCTAATTATGTTTTGAAAATTAGCAATAAAATGAGAATGAATGCAAGGCCTTGACAGTTGATCATATTCGATTTTTTTGTAATTCCTTCTTCCACCGTTTGTTACATTGTTAGACCATTATTCCTAAATTTTTGTTGGTAGGTTAAGATTTCTAGGTACTAGTTTAGTTTAGTAGGTCAACCTTTTACGGTGGACCACAAGAACAACTATATTATCGTAAATCGTAAGACCCAATGTACGGTAATCAAATAGTATGAAGATTTTGTTAGGTTAGTAAAATGACACGTTGAAGTACCTATTTTACGACCAAATTATGTCGAAACCAAGAGGATAAAACGCCCAATCCTTTCGTGATTTTTAAGACAACACTCAAACCCAAACGTAAATTATTGAACGTCGAAGACGACAAATTAATTTGATCTCACGTACGGCCCTCTACAGTTGCCTACTGTTACTTTAATAGCATTGCTACTTTCGCACTATGAGTTGAATGACTTCAATGCAAAACGACCGATTTGCTTGGAAACATTTTCGTGCAATTGGACACAGGCTCTTTTGTCACGATGATTAGCTTAAACATTCAACATTTTAATTTTTATGTTTAATAGAGGTGTTAAAGCATCTGAAGCATTGTATTAGTATTTGTTTCATCGTTTAATCAACGGACGCGCAAACTACGGAAAACAATTACCTCATTCTCTTTAAATACAGTACCTGTAGAAAATTTGGGCAGCTCAAGGTCATCTCTCCACTAATCGCTCTCGCTTCGTTCACCCTTTCCTTGTTGCGCTAAAATGGCAATCATCCGCTCAATCAGCAACATCAGAAGCCACAGCGTTCTCCACCCGGCGCGGTGTCCTGGCTAAGATTCAAGATGGCGCCCGAGAGCGGAGTGGCAAATGGCCGATTCTGTTGCACCGGAAACAGGTGGCGATGCAGGAAACAGTGTGAAGGCTTTGCAAGTGATCTTGAGCCGCCTAAATTGTACGATGTGGTACAGTACGATAGGAATCTACCAAAGAAGAGCAATCAGTAGGAATTTGTGACCGTGGCATGTTGCCGCACTTTAAAATGGAGTACACGTGGCGCCCCTAGCGGTTGAACTCTCGGGCGGAAGTGCTTGGGGGAGGGCTGCAAAGTGGAAGGGCCGGCTTCGGAGACAACGCCAGCGACAAATCGAGACACTCGTGATGAGGGGGCTCATGACGGTCGAGATGGAAACAAATGACGATGGAACCTTTCGAAAACGACAAACGCATCAAAATATTTACTAACATTATTATTAATTATGAAATTCCAAATAATTCCATAATAATGAAATTTTTTGCTAACAAGAAAAATACTACTACTAATAATAATAATATTATTTGCACGTTACGTGTTTTTAGGAACGTAGCTTCTTGGCTTGGAGGTGTGTGGGTTCCATTGCCCTCATTTGTTTCCACCAAGGCCTGGAAAACAGCGCACGCTGGTCCACGGCCTCCCACTCGCCTTCGTCCTCTGCGGCCTCTCGCTTCGGGGGCTGCAGGAGGCCTAGCAGCGTCGTAGCTTGGAATGTACATAGAACGATCGGCACCACCTCACTGCGGGCGCAAGAAGGTTCTCCCCTCGAGAGGGAGACAGAGCGAGCGAGCGAATTTTCTGGAAGATTCAGTCTGCTTTTCCACGTTGCTGTGTCATCCGAGGAATCCATATATGCGAGAAAACGATGTATATAACAGTTACTTGATAAAACTCACCCTGTTTAGACTTCGGGTTAAAACTTGCTTCGCAACGATAGTGGTCGTCTAGCTACGCGTAACGGGTTCGTCCCTAGTGGAAATGCAACAAAGTGCGCGTGAGAGCTGGGCTGGGCCGGGCCGGGCCGGGCCGGCGTCGTTGTGGCAGCGCCTCAGAAGAGCGTCTCCTGCGACCAGGAGCGCGCTTGCGGCGGCGGCGGCGGCGGTGGCGGCGCGCGCTCCACCAGCGGGATGGGCGCGGGGGCGGGGGCGGGCGGGCGGGGCCGGCGGCGGCGGGGCGAGCCGCGCAGCGTGCCGCCGCCGCCCGACGACGTCGAGGAGGCGGAGGAGGCGGCGGTGTCGCTGGCGGCCAGCGAGCAGCAGCTGCCCGTGGAGGTGCTGGAGGAGCGGGCGTCGAGGAGGGCGTCGGGCGCGTCGTCGGGGGCGGCGAGGGAGGCGAGCGCGTCGGCGGGCAGGGGCAGCGGGGGCCGCCGCGCCAGCGCCGCCCTCGCCGGGTCCCCGCCCCCGGCCCCGCCCCCGCCCTCCGGCACCGCGTCCGCGCCGGCCAGGCTGGCCGAGGAGCGCGCGGGTGGGCGTGGCCGGCGGCGAGGGCACAGCGGGGCGGAGCGCCGGCGCTCCAGCCCCGTCCCCAGCCCCGCCCCCGCGCCCGCCCCCAGCAGCCCCCAGCGCGCCGCCGCGCCGCTCGCCCGCGCAGGATGCACCGCGGGTCCGGGGCCCGGCACCTGCAACACACCACGCACCTCTGCATTATTTCAAGCACCCATCATGATTATTTCCACCAAGCACGCGCCTACAATATATATATATATATATATATATATATATATATATATATATATATATATATATATATATAGTTAAGGTCGCATCAGCACCTAGGTCTTTAGCGACCACCATTAAAGTTAAAGTTATGCTAACTGGAGATGAAACGATATGGTGATGATAAGAGGTGAAAGGACGAACACAACAACCATGCCCGAGGCGGGACTCGAACCCGCTACCTTTCTGTCCGAGATCGGTACGACACTACTGCCTTAACGGTGTCGGCCACCGAATCGGCACTTGGGTTTTTATAACGAGGTAGGTGAGGGAATTAAATTCAAGATGGAATGTGGCATGACTTTTCGCGTTTTTCTCGGTGTGCAATTGGAGTCACTTGATTTACAGCACTGCTTGATGCGGTCGCGATCATGCGACATCTTGCGACAGGACTGTGAAAGACGCAAAACCTCGTGCCATGTTCCATCTTGAAGATAACACTTTCAGCTGCCACGTTAGAAAAACTCCAGTATACAATTATATTCCGTTTTAAGCAGAGTCTCTTGAAGGCCACGGGGGACACTGTCATCCAATCGTGAGCTTCGTCACGACTTAAGTTTTTGGTACTGGAGCTTCCGATTGGATGACAATGTCCCCCTCTTCTCCCAGCTCGTGGCTTTGAAGAGACACTCTCTTTAATTTACACACATTCCAAAAAACTTAAAAGCATACACGTGCGTGCCGGGGGTGTGTGATCATTTTGAAATGGGTCTTATGTAATAAAACTTTTTATTTTCACAAATACATTCAATCCCTCATTCCCCCTTTTAACTTCACAATCTGGGGAATTGTTTGACAAGAGTTTCGTAAGAGGTTTCCAACCCATTCGGTATAATTTCTGTAAAAATGCAACATACAATCAATTTTCGTTATTAATTGTATTAATAAAGTTATAATTACATTCTACTTGTAGTATTATTTATTTAGTCGTACAACGTGTTATAAAGTAAATAAAAAAGTAAAATACAAAGGGCGCAGTGAAATGCAGCTATTTTTTTTTTAATTTTAGGCTCCGCATGCCTTTGCTTAATCTAATATATAAAAATCAATGCTTGTTTATTTGAATTTTATGTGCTGCTATATCGTTCATCCGATTGCAAAAAAACCATGATATCTTCTTGCACTTGCGAGAAGAATATGTACATGGTTCAACTGGAATGTGAGTATGTCTGTCGCACATAGACGTGCGTTGACGATTTTATATATTTATGCAAACTCAAGCGCCCCTGAACAGATTCTCTACGCAACCCGCCGCACCCTCAAGTATTAAGGGAGTCTTCGCTGTATATTCTGCCCATGCGATTATGAAATATCGGTCAGAATTATTACTTGAACGTTATCTCGGACAAGTAAATCAAATTTCTCCAAGACAGCGTCTTGTCTTGACGAATATCTTAGCGAATGTATACCCAAACTTGAGAGAGATCGTTTTAGCAAGAGGGTACTTGACAGCCATGTCCAATCCAGGACATACAACAAACCCATATTCGCGAGAAAGTCTTTAATTTATTAAAAGTTTTGCTGAACGTAGCTTAATAAGTGATTAACAATCACGTGACCTGTAGCGTGTGAAGAGTAATACATTGCCTTTGCCGGGTCCACTAGTACGAGATATAAAGAGCTTCGCTTATGTCTCATCCGCGGCGCCTTGCATTTTACCCGTTTTTTATATTCCCTCCATGTCACCGTTTTGATACATCTCTGTGTTATTGTAAAGCATGCCACTTCTATTAAGCCTCTCTTTTGCGACTGATCAGAGATTTTCAATAGCGTTAAGGAAATTAATAATAGGTTAAGGATTTAAAATAATAATAATAATAATAATAATAATAATAATAATAATAATAATAATAATAATAGCGTTAAGGAGAGTTTGGGGTCACTCCAGATCCTCTCTTCTTTCGAGTAACATTCATATCGAAACAGAATGTAAAGTACAATCTTCTCTCGGCAAGAAGAACGCAAGTATTTCCTACCGCACGTCTCTCACAAAAGACGAGCGTAAGCTAGGCGCCC